>JANJGN010000011.1:97683381-97723402 GCA_026770705.1 Isurus oxyrinchus
CGGAAGGGTGTGATTGGCGGATGGGTGTGATCGGCGGAAGGGTGTGATCGGCGGAAGGGTGTGATCGGCGGAAGGGTGTGATCGGTGGAAGGGTGTGATCGGTGGAAGGGTGTGATCGGCAGAGGGTGTGATCGGCAGAGGGTGTGATCGGCAGAGGGTGTGATCGGCAGAGGGTGTGATTGGCAGAGGGTGTGATCAGCGGAAGGGTGTGATCGGCAGATGGTGTGATCGGCAGAGGGTGTGATCAGCAGATGGTGTGATCAGCAGATGGTGTGATCGGCGGATGGGTGTGATTGGCGGATGGGTGTGATCGGTGGAAGGGTGTGATTGGCAGAGGGTGTGATCGGCAGATGGTGTGATCGGCAGATGGTGTGATCGGCAGATGGGTGTGATTGGCGGATGGGTGTGATTGGCGGATGGGTGTGATTGGCGGAAAGGTGTGATCGGCGGAAGGGTGTGATCGGCGGATGGGTGTGATTGGCGGAAGGGTGTGATCGGCGGAAGGGTGTGATCGGCGGAAGGGTGTGATCGGTGGAAGGGTGTGATTGGTGGAAGGGTGTGATCGGTGGAAGGGTGTGATTGGCAGAGGGTGTGATCTGCAGATGGTGTGATCGGCAGATGGGTGTGATTGGCGGATGGGTGTGATTGGCGGAAAGGTGTGATCGGTGGAAGGGTGTGATTGGCGGATGGTGTGATTGGCGGATGGTGTGATCGGCAGATGGTGTGATCGGCAGATGGTGTGATCGGCAGATGGTGTGATCGGCGGATGGGTGTGATTGGCGGATGGGCATGATTGGCGGAAGGGTGTGATCGGCAGATGGTGTGATCGGCGGATGGGTGTGATTGGCGGATGGGCATGATTGGCGGAAGGGTGTGATCGGCAGATGGTGTGATCGGCAGATGGTGTGATCGGCAGATGGTGTGATCGGCGGATGGGTGTGATTGGCGGATGGGCATGATTGGCGGAAGGGTGTGATCAGCAGATGGTGTGATCGGCAGATGGGTGTGATTGGCGGATGGGTGTGATCGGTGGAAAGGTGTGATTGGTGGAAGGGTGTGATCGGCGGAGGGTGTGATCGGCGGAAGGGTGTGATCGGCGGAAGGGTGTGATCGGCGGATGGGTGTGATTGGCGGATGGGCACGATTGGCGGAAGGGTGTGATCGGCAGATGGTGTGATCGGCAGATGGGTGTGATTGGCGGAAGGGTGTGATCGGTGGAAAGGTGTGATCGGTGGAAGGGTGTGATTGGCGGATGGGCATGATTGGCGGAAGGGTGTGATCGGTGGAAAGGTGTGATCGGTGGGAGGGTGTGATTGGCGGATGGGCATGATCGGCAGGCCCAGGATCTGGCGGACAATGGACTGCCGACAGCAATCGGCCCCCGACCGCGTTTTCATGCTGGTCAGCTAAATAATGGCCAGCCAGCATGAAGCGCACACTGAAATGCTCAGCGCTGCCAGGATGAGGGTGGGTGCTGAGGTCAGCGCGGGCAAGCGCTGAATGAAAGCTCCCTGAAGGCAGAGAGCTGCCTCAGGGGGCTGAAGACGTGAAACAATTAAATACATTTTTTTAAATCAGGAGAAAAGTATCCAAGCGTCACAATCAGTCACCTGAATATATACATGATAAAAATGTTGTCCATTGATTTTATTTTTGTTTAATAATAGAAATCTCATCCCGCCCTTGGATGAGGTTTTATGAAAAATGCAAAGTCCGCCTGGCCAATGTGCCCATCTGCCAACCCTAACATTGGACAGACCACAAAAAGTTGGAGACAATTGCAACTTTAATTCCACTAATCGGCCTCTTAATTGTCGGCGTGCGTGCTGCTGACTAACGCGCACACCTGCCGACTGAAATATCGCACGAGCATGGGATGACGTTGGGTCACTCGCCCGCGTCATTTCATGTGATTTTGCATCTGATTGGATCAGGCGCACACCCGCATGGTGACCTAAATATTCTGCCCCAGGATTCAGTATAATTTACTAACTGCTTTCCCAACCTGCTCTGCCACCTTCAGTGAATTATGCACATACATACCCAGGTCCCTCTGCCCCTGCATTCCCTTTAGAATTGTGTCCTTTATTTTATGTTACCTCTCCTCATTCTTCTGACAAGAATGTATCATTTCACACCTTCCTACATTAAGTTTCATCTGCCATGCGTCTGCCCATTCCACCAGCCTTTCTATATCTTCTTGAAGTCTTTCACTATCCTCCTCACAGTTTACAATACTGCAAATTTTGAAATTGTGTCCTATACACCCAGGTCGAGGTTATTAATATAAATCTAGAAAAGCAGAGGCCCCTCTATATACCATCCCCCAGTCAGAAGCAAGCAAAATTTTCTGTAATTCATTTTTTTTAACAGGCTTGAATTAAATAATTAAACTGTTGCATGATGAAATTCTAACTATGCTAAAGACTAGTGATTCGAAATGCCACATGGGTTCAAAATAAAATGCCTACCAGAACTAATATTTTTCATTTAAAAAGCATAGTTTTACTGACTTTTGGGGACTCAAATGATTAATACATGGGAAAACAATGGAATAAAAGATTAAGAAATGATATGTCACCACATTTGGAGCTCTGGCATCTCAAAATTTGGCACTACATCCCTGGATCTAATCAGTGATCCTTAAAGGAACAGCTGTCCCCACTGTAAAAAGGAAGCAAAATTGTCAATATTCTTACTTCAATGAAACTGGGAAGAATAGAATAACGGGTTAACCTGAAATTAAATGGAATTGGTCAGATCCCCATCCATGCAGCCAATTCAGGATGGCCAATTGGTGTCCATAGCTCACCAATTCAATGCTAATGAAGCCCTAGGCCCAATTTTGATTGGGCCTCAGATCAACATCTCTGGGCATGTTTTGAGATTGTTCCAACCACCACTAGTAATTTCTCCCGCCCAGTCTCACAAAGTTTGCCACAAGCCACAAAAATTTTAAAAGCTACAATCCATTAAAATTGGTGACTGGCCTCAAGAAATGAACCTGTAGGTGGCATTGTAAATGTAACATTGCATGACTAATTGAGTATAATGGGCTGACACCTAACATTGCATAACCGTCAATCAACTGGTATTATTCTATTTACAGTAGACCATGACAATTCCCAACATTCACCACCAGATGTCACTGCATCAGTGGAAGTACTGGAGGAAGATAGACATCCTGGCAAAGATAAATAAGGTTAAGTGATTTTACTTTTTCTCGCTATGCTAGTCATCCATGCCACAAAAATAATGACTGACATCCTGTCTAACTTAATATTGTCATTTTACAGCAAAACATCAACATTTTGGAAACTTCAATTCCCACCCCATTGATCAACATTTTGATAAAATGATGAAACCTTTCTTCCCTCACCCCACTCCTCAGATTTCCCAGATAACCCCTACTCTCGCTTCCTATGCTGCGCTCCTTCCCATTCCTGCCTTTCCATCCCTTTCTTCCTCCTCCCCTTTTCACAATTTTGGGGTCTTTCTCCCTTCACTGTTAAGATGTTTCAAACACTAAAATAAGGAAGTTCAATGAACCAGAAAGCCATTTCTCATCCCTGACTTCACTAGTCAAATTTATTCCCAAATAATATTCTTTCTAATATTAATGCAAAGAAAATTTAACAGATAACTTACAGTTATTGCTGAGTGTTATGCCTTTGAAAATGTTTGGCTCCACATTAAGAATTACCTTAGTAATCAACTATTTCTCCCACCACCACCACCCCCACCTCTGACCCAGGCACCATGTTGGTGATATTTCATCAATTATTTTTCCTCTTCCTTTAACAGCTATGCTTATACCAGGCATCCAGGTGTTCTTAAAATGTAAAAGGCCTCAATGTTCTTAAAATGTAAAAGGCCTGGCCTACTATCATTTCATTAAGCATGGTTCATTTTTGGGAGGGAAATTAAATATTAAGTTTGATTACACAATTCATCAGATGAGAAATTCTTTAAAATTGCACAGAACCATGGAACACTACAGCACAGAAAACAGCCCTTCTAGTCTGTGCCGAAATATTATTCCACTAATCCCATTGACCTGCACCCAGTCCATAACCCTCCAGACAAACAAAAATAAAAGTTAGGGTCTACCAAACTAGGTTCCATCCCGGGTCAGGCTTGTCCAGTGGCAGCCTCAGCTGGAGATCATCACACAGTCTCAACATCAACGGCAGCAGAGAGGCACAGTGCAGATTCCAGAACTGCTCAGTCCTGAGAGACAGGAAGTATGCGGTGTACTTCCTACAGGAAACTCATACCATTCCAGGAAACTCATACCATTCCAGGAAACTCACACCATTCCAGGAAACTCATACCATTCCGGGAGATAAAACTTCTGGGGTGGCAAAGGGTATCTACATGAGCCACCTAGCTGCAAATTCTGATGGGGTGCCATCTTGTTAGCCTCACATTTTCAGCTGGAAATCTTGGGGGTCAAAGAGCCTGTGCTGCACCTTACTGTGTGCTTCCCAGCAGCAAACAAGCTTCTTTGATGAAGTGTCCATTCATCTTGCCTCCATCGATGCAGGCGAGTGCATTGTCCTCGGGTGGATTTCAACTGCACTCACGGGGCCAGGGACCAACTTGGTGCGCTGCCGCGTATGCTAGGTGTGAGGAAATTGCGGGACCTAATCAGGACCTTTGACTTCGTGGACGTCTGGCAATGTCTCCATCCTGACTCCAGCTTTCGTGAGGCCCAGAGTCCGAGCGTCCAGGCTTCACCGCCTATACTTTTCTAAAGTGTTCGGGTCCTGAGTTCCGTCAGCCTCCGTGCAGCAGGTGCCATGCTCAGACCACTCTCTGTGGGCAGAACTCATTCCATTCTGTGCTCAGACATGGTCCACATACTGTCACTTTAACAACCTGAAGGATGAGAGGTTCCTGGACTTGTTACGTCATTTCTGGGCCGGCTGGAGAAGGAAACAGGGAGGCCTCCTCTCTTTGAGACTATGGTGGGGTGTGGGCAAGACTCATGTCCACTTTTTCCTGTCAGTACACGAGAGGATCAACAAAGAGGCGAAAATCCAAGATCGAGGAGTTGGAGGAGGAAGTGCTAGGTCTGGACGCACGTCTCGGTCAGCTCAATCAAGACCTGGCCCTCTGGATGGCGTACAGATAGAAGGGTGCACTGCGAGACCTGAAATTTTTTGGGTCCTGTGGCACGTACGTGAGGTTGCGGATCCAGTTCCTCAAGGGCCTGGACCATGTCTCCCCCTTCTACTCACTGGAAAGAAGGCACATGGTCCATCTGCAGCTCCTCACGCTGCTGGTCAACGACGGATCCCTTGTCCTTGATCCAGAGGACATCAGGGCTCATGCCTGAGACGGCCCCACTGCTCTGTTCTCTCCGGATCCAACCCTGCGAGAATCCTTGCTGAACTTGTGGGGGGGACCTACCGCAGGTTAGCCCACAACGCACCGGAAAGCTCGACTCCTAAATAAGTCTGGGGTGGGGGGGTGTGGGGGTGGGGGGGGTGGTTGCGGTGGGGAGGCAGGGAGGCCCTGACTGGTTCCCTTGACAGCATCTATAGGGGCAAAGTCCCCGTGGTTGGACGGGCTGGCCATGGAATTCTTCAAGACATTGTGGGGAATGACTATGCGGGGGCCCTGGGGGACAGCATGGTGACCGGGAGATGCCCCTGTCATTACGCAAGGCTGTGATTGCCCTGCTGCCTAAGAGGAATGACCTCTGCCTATTTAAGAACTGGTGCCCGGTCTACCCACTCAGCATGGTTTACAAGATTTTCATCAAGGCTATTGTCATTTCACCATGGCACCATGCTGGACCACATGATCTACCCTGACTTGTCCTGACCACTTTGAAAAGGATGCATAGAGGAGAGACTTCAATTTGAAAAGGACACAGAGAGCGGCAGGCATTTCAGTTTCAAACGGACATAGAGAGCAGGAGAGACTTCAGTTTGGGTACCTTGCTGGAAGTCAAGGCAGGAACGGAGCAGACCTGCAGGAGACTGTCGGGAGCTGAGGAGCATGCTGGTCACAGGAAGTTAATAAATTGATTGGCTGGTAAGTGCTCACTTTAAGGGACAGTGTGTGAGAAACCAGCTTAGGACAGGCAAGTTAAGGTAGATCTGTAAACAAAAATAACTCTTTATTCCATTCAGTTAGAATATTTATTTATAGAAATTCACTCTCCTAGGCTTGCTTTAAACCTGGAGTGTACCTGAACAGCAGGACCTAAGCATCCCTGTAAACCTAACCCCATCTAATCCTTGACTAATATTGATACAATTGTCAACATTTCTTATTACCAGAATAAAGATGATAAGAAGTGACCAGCTAAGTCACATCAATTTGTTACAAAGTATTTTTCTGAATAAACTGTTGAGACAACAGAATTTAAATTATTCATAATTTTACAGCCATTTTCTTGTTTATTATTTTAATGGCTATATGATTCTATCAATGAGTTGTAAGATTTGTATGTTATTATCCTTTCACCAAATGATTAGGTTCAGTCCATTTTGAATGCTCAATGTCCAAGTCCAGAGGCACTTTGAAGGATTAGCAAAAAATAAGATCATTATTTGTAACAACATATAATTAATAAAGTAAATAGCTCCCTCTTATGGCTGTTTTTAATACACTTTATTTTTACTTTCCGGGGTGTGTCGTGGGGTGTAGGAAGTGGGTCACATAGAAAGCCATAGGGACCATAGGGATAAAATGAAGACTGGCATTCATTTAGCGCTTTTCACATCCACTGGACATCTCAAAGAGCTTTACAGCTGATGATGATGAAGCAATGTCACCATTGTACTGTAAGAACCACAGCAACCAAATTGCACACAGCAAACTCCCACAAACAGCAACGTGCGAAGTCATTTACCTTGTGAATCCACCAAGCTCTCACCTCGATGAAGCTGCCGCATTTCCCTACACTTGGGAAACCCAGCCGACAGCCGTTAAAGTCAAAAATCTAAATGACAATGAGGCTCGCAGCCTTACTATCACATTCAATTTCCAAATCATCTTCTTGGAGCAGACTGGTCACCTGTCCACCTTCCAGCCTCAGATAAAGATGGAGATGGGTGGGTTGGAGGCAGGTTGGCTCAAGAAACAGATTTTCCAAACTTCAAACCTCACTCATGATTTCTGACCCTTATTATTCATAATCTCCACCCAAATTGATTCTACTTCCTGATAGCTGGGACAAGATCCTTTCTCACTACTGTTCTTGTGTTATATTTTATTACCAGGGAAACTTGTCCTTCTTCCCCATTCTGGCCTTGTAAAATGTTGGGTACTCTGAAATATTTATTTCCTGACCTTGGTCACCTCCTAACCATGGCTGGAATTTTATACAGCTCCCCCCTCCCCAGGGGTGGAATGGCAGGTTGGGGGGAGGGTTTGGGTGGGGTGGTGGGCTCTAAGTTTGATCACCATGCCAAATGCATTGTTCCTGGTGTCCACCAGCTCCTGGCACCTGCTGCTGGAGTCCACCTGCCTGTGGATCAATTGAAATCCTTAAGTAGCCAATCAGTGGTCACTTAAAGCCCTCCTCCCACTGCTGCTGGAATTTTACCCATGGCAGGAGAGGCCAACGACCGGTCACCAGGTTGCCAAGTAAAACTTGGTGAGCCAGAGGCCCACCCAAAGTGTAAGATCTCCAGCCTCACTTTCCCCCTCCCGTTGCCCTTTCTAACCACGCACCCGACCCTGTTAACTGGACCTGCCTACCTGACCCAGCAATGTCCCATCGCTGAATGCCCTCTTCTTGGCCTTGCTGCAGTGCCAGCAGTGGTACTGCCGGGGCATGAGAGCTGCCGGCTCTCTGTTGGCTGCCAGATCTCTGAGGCGGGGACTTCCCCTTGGTGAGGGGCGGATGTCTGGTCTCAAACCAATTAAAGGGCCATTTGCTGATTAAGGCTATGGAGTGAGCTTGCCAAGCAGAGGCTGGTTCACCCCTGACTTTTATGAGAAGGGGCAGAACCACTGCGCCCAGCATGACATTCGGCCCACGGGCTGAATTTTATGGCTGGCGAGGGGGAGGGGGGGTGGGGGAGGAGGGGGGTGCAGAGAGGGAATGGGCAGGCGTGGATCCAATCACTGCCCACGATCGGGTCCACACCGGCATTTTACATGGGCAGGTCAATTAAGGCGTGAATCGCAGCTCCCGAGAACAGCAGGAGCGGGTGGTGAAGAGATGGGTTCTGCCCCCACAGCATCTGGTACACTGTGACCCACATGGCTGGTTTGGCACAATGCTGGAACTTCAGGACATGTCCAAGTCAGGGTGATGACATGCTGGGAGGGGAGCTTCAAGGTGGCGTGGCACTAATCGATCTGCTGTCTTCTGCGCCTCTTGCTATGGAAGGTTAGACTGCGTGGTGCCTGATGTGATGTAGGCAGCATTTGGCCAAGGGGGAGGGGGGGGTATGGACAGGCCTAGCATCTTTGTGTGAGTATTCGGGTGAGAAGACACTGGAGCCCTGCAATGTCCCACACTGGTTGGGGTGGGTTGTCTGCGAAGAGAGTCCAGGTTCAAGCAGCACTAATCAATGCTCTTCTCTCCTTTACAGGAGAAGAATGCACATAATGCCACCGAGCGGGTGAGGACTGGTGGCGGCCCGGCACAGTTAGCGATTCTCATCCATTTCGAGCAGGAGGCCCTGGATTTGGAGAGGCGCCATGCACTGAGATCCATCGGTGTCGGTGAGGCTGGGGTGCCACGGCTAGTTATGTTTGCCCAGCAGTGGGGTCAGCATTGTTCTCCCAACAGCCATGGCAGTGCTGAATGTTCAGTGATTGAAGTTTGCAACATGGCTTGACCATTGCATATGGAAGGTTAAGTGCATAATGATCTGGGGGACAGGGATGCATGTTGACATTGTCTCCACATTAACTGATCCAATGTCCTTGTTCTTCCTTTCAGCATCATTGGAGCAGGGCTGGGAGGAGGAGCAGCAGAGGCCCCCTCTCACACCTGAGGGCCCTGAAGCCTCACCAGCATCAAACCATCTCTGCCAGGCAGGCACCAGTGCAGACACTGGCACCTTGGTGTGAATTAAAACAATGGCTAGTGTCCCAGGGCATAGCGGTGAGGGCACTTCACAGTCGCTGGAGGAGCTGGCAGAGACAGAGAGTGCCCATGGTGCCAGCAGTCAGAGGACTGCAGGGGACTAGGCACATGCTCAGCCGATGCCTGATGATGTGTATTTGGAGTCGTCAGTGACACATCAGGAGCAGGAAATGGGGCCGGGTGTGCGGAAGCATCTGGTGGAGATACATGAGGCTATGGTTGGCTTGGTGTCCATAGTGGAGGAGCCCACGTGGACACTCGCTGAAGCAATGAGCCACACGTGCATCCTCCTTTGGCGACTGTCGTGGAGAGGCTCCTCCAGGAGACCCATTAGGGGTCCTGGGGATGCGTTCGGACTGGCAAGACCTCATATTGGCATTGACCTCAGCTGGTCAGTGCCAGTGTGGGAGATGATCTGGGCACCAAGTTTCCCAGCTCGGTGCCCACCCATCCACGGTGTGCAGGAATATCCGAAGCGACCTCACATCAGCACAGCAGCTGCCTGTCATCTCTGCAGACTCCTCTTAAGGTGCTCTGGATGAGGGCGGCAGCACCTCCGCCCCTCTCCCAGTGACCATAGCATCCAGTGAGGATGTGATGACTGGGGAGATGCCAGCTGTGGAATTGGCAGCTCCCTCCCAGGTGGGGCCAGCACTGGCTCCATGGACCAGCGGACGACTGCCAAGGTCATCAAGGCCAACAGGACAGCAGAGTGAGCAGGCTGTCTCAGATGCCACTCCCAGCGAGGGAGAAGCACCAAGACGTAGCCCCTGGAAACATACACATAAGGCACCTTAGGCACACCACAGGTTTATCACTGGTGCTTTTGTGTTGGCCTGAGAAGAGGTTTTTATGAGTTGGTGTGATTTTTAACACCTTTGTCATTTTGTTTCAATAAGTTTTTTTGGTTACAATAATAAATTCAGACATGTCACCATGGCTGAGGGTGCCTCTTTTGTTCTACAGGTGGATGGTTTCCAATAATGTTATGAGTGGCACATTCAGCTTCATTAACAAGGCCCTTAGTTACTGTTCCTAACCAGGCAGATTTTGCACTTAGTTTCAAGTATGGTGCCTACAGCCCTGGCATGTGTTGAAGGTCCATCTGCGGTTTGCTAGCTGAAGATTCATTGGATTAAAGCCTCCCGGGTGTCCCTGCCTCCCTGGAGTATGCCCGGGTCAGCGTCTACCCCCTCAGCATTTCCCTGTGCACGCTCATCCTCAGACTCACTGCTGTACTCATCATGTGCAGCCGCAGCCAATGTGTCCACATCTTCTTCATCCACAGCGTCCCCCCTTTCCAGTTCAAGATTGTGCAGAGCGCAGCATGCGACCACTATCACCGACACACGATCTGGGGGGTACTGGAGTGCGCCATCTGAGCAGTCCATGCATCGGAAGCGCATCTTGAGAAGAACGATGGTTCTCTCCACCACAGCCATAGTGGAGACGTGGCTCCTATTGTACCGCTGCTCAGCTTCTGTTCTTGGTTGGCGGAGAGACGTCATGAGCCACCTTCTGTGGGGATAGCCCTTGTCACCCAGCAGCCATCCATCCAGCCAGGCTGGAGCACTGAAGAGCCCCGGCACCTGGGAGTGTCTGAGAATGTAGGCATCATGGGAGCTGCCTGGGTACCTTGCACAGACTTGTAGAATCAGCATCCTGTGATCACACACTATCTGCACGTTCATGGAGTGGAAGCCCTTCCTGTTGACGAAGGCACCGGACTCACCTGCTGGCGTCTTGATGGCCACATGTGTACAGTCTATAGCACCCTGGACACGGGGGAAGCCAGCAATGGCTGCGAAGCCTCTGATTCACTGTGTCTGGCTTGCCTGGTCCAAAGATAGTGGATGAAGGTCAATGCACATCTGAACAGAGCGTCTGTAACCTGCTTGACACAAGTGCGGACAGCTGATTGGGAAACACCGCAAAGATCACCCACCGACCCTTGGAAGGAGCCAGAGGCATAGAAGTTGAGGGCAACTGTGAGCTTCAGAGCCGCTGGCATGGGGTGTCCACCCACACAGTTAGGGGAGATCTCAGGGCCAATCATCTGACAGATATAGTTGACTGTCTCCCTTGAGAGATGGAGCCTCTTCGGCACTGCACCTCAGATGTATTGAGGAAGCTGCTTCACCGCCTGTAAACCCTGGCAGCAGGATAGTGGCATCTTCTGCAGCCCCTTCCACCTTGAACAACCTCTTGGCCCTGCGCCCCTTGTGCCTGCGTCTGTCCTCCCAAAGGTGGCTCCCCTGAAGGCTGAATGTGCACTGCTGGCCTCCTCCCCCTTCTGGCCCTCCCTTCCTCCTCAGAAGAGGTGCCTCCAGTGGACAGTTCAGCTCCCATTCCCAGGCTAAAGGAAGGTTTCCTGAAACCTGCAGGCCCAGAAAAGATTCCTCGTGGCAGAGTGCTGACCTGAAGGTTGTGAGTCCAGACAAAGCAGCTGGAATGTGTTTTGAAGTATTGCAGATCACACAGGCAAGTATCAGTAACTTTGAAAAATCAATACTTGAGAGAGCACACTCGTGGCCCCAGTGAGCCCTCTACTCCTACCTGTGGATGAGGTTTATACAAATGTGTCCTACCTGCCTGCCCGTTGCACCTGTGCGCCGACCCGAAGATTGCACAGGTGCCAAAAACTTGTGGTTGATTGGAGCCTCAAGGCCCTTAAGCGGCCCGTTAATTAATGGCGGATGTGCATCGGTGATCATTGCGCCCGCTCAACAAAATATCGCAATGGTGCGCAGTGATGTTGAGATGCTTGCCTGATGTCACCATGCCGTCATTTTACGTGTGTGCATGTGGGACCCGCCCCCACATGCCAACGGGAAAATTCTGCCCCATGACTCTGTAATGGTCATTAGATCGAGCCAATTGTCTGTTTTAGTGCCGCTAGTTTGTCTATATTGTTACAAATACTTTGTTCATTCAGATAAAGAGCCTTTCTTTAAACACTTCTATTTGAATGGACCTTATTTGTTGATGCACTATTACCTTTAAACTCTCTGACACTTCCTGTCCCACTTTGTTTGTCTTTACCCAAATCGTAACCCTGCTCTATTGCTTTGAGCTTTTTCTTTAGTTTTCTAAATCTCCCTTCACCTGACCCCTCCTCCACTCTTAGATTAAAGCCCTGTCCACACCCTAGTTATACAATTCACCAGGACACTGGGCCCAACCTAGTTTAAATGGAGCCCACCCAATGGAACAGCTCCATTTTTCCTCAGTATTGATGCCAGTGCACATGAATCGAAACTCCATCTATCCACACCACCCTTTGAGCCACACATTTAATTCTCTGATCTGCTTGACCCAATGCAAATTGGTGTGTGGTTCAAGTAACAATGTCGAGATTATTACTTTCGATGTTCTGCGATTTAATTTGGACCCTAGCTCCTCCGACACAATCAGGAGAACATCATTCTGGTTTCTAAGTATATTGTTGGTTCCTACATGGATGACAATAACTGGATCCTCCTGCTCCAAGTTTGCCTCCAGCCTTGAGAAGATGTCCTTAATCCTGACACTTGGCAGACAACAAGCTTCAGAACTCTCAATCGCAGCCTCCTAGAAAAGTATCTACGCCACCCCCCCCCGACTATACTGCCCCCTATCACTGCCACGTTCTTTATCATTTCCCCATCCTGAACTATGGCACCATGGTTAGTTTGCTCATCCAGACAAGTAGCAACTCCCTCATGCCTGTTAATCAAGATCAAAGACTGAGGCTGCTCCATGACCATATCATGGATCCTGATACCTGCCTGACTCACAGTCACAGCAACCTGTCCCAGACCATTGTCCGACTCTAACGTTCTACTTGACTTAAAGAGCATGAGTGCCTACTGAAAAAAAGGCCGGGATTTTCCATACCCGCCAGGGATTCCGGGGGTGGGGCGCTTGGGAAGGGGAAAGGTGTGCAGAGGGGGAAAGGGTGCGGAGAGGGAAAGGTGTGCAGAGGGGGAAAGGGTGCGGAGGGGGAAAGGGGTGCGGAGGGGGAAAGGGGTTGTGCAGGTGGAAAGGGGTGCGGAGGGGGAAAGGTGAGCGGAGGGGGAAAGGTGTGCTGAGAGGGAAAGGGTGCAGAGGGGGAAAGGGGTGTGGAGGGGGAAAGGTGTGCGGAGGGAGAAAGGGGTGTGGAGGGGGAAAGGTGTGCAGAGGGGGAAAGGGGTAGTGGAGGGGGGAAAGGGGTGCAGAAGGGGGAAGGTGTGCTGAGGGGGAAAGGGTGCGGAGGGGGAAAGGGGTGCGGAGGGGGAAAGGGGTTGTGCAGGCGGAAAGGGGTGCGGAGGGGGAAAGGTGAGCAGAGGGGGAAAGGGTGCAGAGGGGGAAAGGGGTGTGGAGGGGGAAAGGGGTGTGGAGGGGGAAAGGGGGGCTGAGAAGGAAAGGGATGCAGAGAGAGAAAGGGGAGAGGTGGGGGAAAGGGATGCAGAGGGGGAAAGGGGTGCAGAGGGGGAAATGGGTGAGGAGGGGAAAAGGGGTGCAGAGGGGGAAAGGGGTAGTGGAGGGGGAAAGAGGTGCAGAAGGGGAAAGGTGTGCTGAGGGGGAAAGGTGTGCAGAGGGGGAAAGGGTGCGGAGGGGGAAAGGGGTGCGGAGGGGGAAAGGGGTTGTGCAGGTGGAAAGGGGTGCGGAGGGGGAAAGGTGAGCGGAGGGGGAAAGGGTGCAGAGGGGGAAAGGGGTGTGGAGGGGGAAAGGGGTGTGGAGGGGGAAAGGGGTTGTGCAGGTGGAAAGGGGTGCGGAGGGGGAAAGGTGAGTGGAGGGGGAAAGGTGTGCTGAGGGGGAAAGGGTGCAGAGGGGGAAAGGTGTGCAGAGGGGGAAAGGGGTGAGGAGGGGGAAAGGTGTGCGGAAGGGGAAAGGGGTGTGGAGGGGGAAAGGGGGGCGGAGAGGGAAAGGGGTGAGGAGGGGGAAAGGTGATGCAGAGGGGGAAAGGGGTGAGGAGGGGGAAAGGTGATGCAGAGGGGAAAAGGGGTAGTGGAGAGAGAAAGGGGTGCAGAAGGGGAAAGGTGTGCTGAGGGGGAAAGGTGTGCGGAGGCGGAAAGGGGTTGTGCAGGGGTACGGAGGGGGAAAGGTGTGCAGAGGGAGAAAGGTGTGTGGAGGGAGAAAGGTGTGTGGAGGGAGAAAGGTGTGTGGAGGGAGAAAGGTGTGTGGAGGGGAAAAGGGTTGAGGAGAGGGAAAGGTCTGTGGAGGGGGAAAGGGGTGAGGAGGGGGAAAGGTGTGTAGAGGGGGAAAGGGGTGCGGAGAGGGAAAGGGGTGCAGAAAAGGAAAGGGGTGAGGAGGGGAAAGGGATGTGGATGGGGAAAGGGGTGTGGAGGGGGAAAGGGGTGCGGAGGGGGAAAGGTGTGTGGAGGGGGAAATGTGTGAGGAGGGTGAAAGGTGTGAGGAGGGAGAAATGTGTGCGAAGGGGGAAAGGGGTGTGGAGAGGGAAAAGGATGCAGAGAGGGAAAGGGGTGAGGAGGGTGAAAGGGGTGAGAGGTGGAAAGGGATGCGGAGGGGGAAAGTGTTGCAGAGGGGGAAGTGGGTGAGGAGGGGGAAGCGGAGCAGAGGGGGAAAGGGGTTGTGGGGGGAGAAAGGGGTGCGGAGGGGGAAAGGGGTGTGGAGAGGGAAAAGTGTGTGGGGGGAGAAAGGGGTGTTGAGGGGGAAAGGGGTGAGGAGAGGGAAAGGGGTGCGGAGAGGGAAAGGGGTGAGGAGGGGGAAAGGGGTGCAGAGAGGGAAAGGGGTGCGGAGAGGGAAAGGGGTGAGGAGGGGGAAAGGGGTGCGGAGGGGGAAAGGGGTGAGGAGGGGGAAAGGTGTGTGGAAAGGGGTGAGGAGGGGCAAAGGTGTGTGGAGGGGGAAAGGGGTGTGGAGGGGGAAAGGGGTTGTGGAGGGAGAAAGGGGTGCGGAGGGGGAAAGGGGTGTGGAGGGGGAATGGGGTTGTGGAGGGAGAAAGGGGTGCGGAGGGGGAAAGGGGTGTGGAGGGGGAAAGGGGTGTGGAGAGGGAAAGGTGTGTGGGGGGAGAAAGTGGTGTTGAGGGGGAAAGGGGTAAGGAGAGGGAAAGGGGTGCAGAGAGGGAAAGGGGTGAGGAGGGGGAAAGGGGTGCGGAGAGGGAAAGGGGTGCGGAGAGGGAAAGGGGTGAGGAGGGGGAAAGGGGTGCGGAGGGGGAAAGGGGTGCAGAGGGGGAAAGGGGTGCGGAGGGGGAAAGGGTGCAGAGGGGGAAATGGGTGAGGAGGGGAAAAGAGGTGCGGAGGGGGAAAGGGGTTGTGGAGGGGGAAAGGGGTGCAGAGGGGGAAATGGGTGAGGAGGGGGGAAAGGGTGCGGAGGGGCAAAGTGGTGTGGAGGGGGAAAGGGGTGTGGAGACGGAAAGGGGTTGTGGAGGGGAAAGGGGTGTGGAGGGGGAGAGGGGTGCAGAGGGGGAAAGGTGTTCACAGGGGGAAAGGAGTTGTGGAGGGGGAAAGGGGTGAGGAGGGGGAAAGGGGTGAGGAGAGGGAAAGGTCTGTGAATGTGGAAAGGGATGAGGAGGGGGAAAGGGTTGTGGAGGGGGAAAATGGTGAGGAGGGGGAAAGGGTTGCGGAGGGGGAAAGTGGTGAGGAGAGGGGAAGGTGTGTGGAGGGGGAAAGGGTTGCGGAGGGGGAAAGTGGTGAGGAGGGGGAAAGGGTTGCGGAGGGGGAAAGTGGTGAGGAGAGGGGAAGGTGTGTGGAGGGACAAAGGGGTGTGGAGGGGGAAAAGGCTGCGGAGAGGGACAGGGGGGCGGAAAAGGAAAGAGTTGTGGAGGGGGAAAGGGGTGCGGAGGGGGAAAGGGGTGACGAGGGGCAAACGGGTGTGGAGGGGGAAAGGGGTTGTGGAGGGGGAAAGAGGTGCAGAGGGGGAAAGGTGTGTGGAGGGGGAAAGGGGTGAGGAGAGGTAAAGGTGCGTGGAGGTGGAAAGGGGTGAGGAGGGTGAAAGGTGTGCAGTGGGGGAAAGGGGTGCGGAGGGGGAAAGGTGTGCAGAGGGGGAAAGGGGTGCGGAGGGGGAAAGGTGTGAGGAGGGAGAAATGTGTGTGGAGAGGGAAAGGGTGTGGAGAGGAAAAGGGGTGCGGAGGGGGAAAGGGGTGCAGAGGGGGAAGTGGGTGAGGAGGGGGAAAAGGAGCAGAGGGGGAAAGGGGTTGTGGAGGGGGAAAGGGGTGTGGTTGGGGAAAGGGGTTTGGAGGGGGATAGGGGTGCGGAGGGGAAAAGGGGTGTGGAGTGGGAAAGGTGTTTAGAGGGGCAAAGGTGTGTTGAGATGGACAGGGGTTGTGGAGGGGGAAAGGGGTGCAGAGAGGGAAAGGGGTCTGGAGGGGGAAAGGAATGTGGAGGGGGAAAGGGGTGCAGAGGGGGATAGGTGTTCAGAGGGGGAAAGGTGTGAGGAGTGGGAAAGGGGTTGTGGAGGGGGAAAGTGGTGTTGTGGGGGAAAGGGGTGTGGAAAGGGAATTGGGTGAGGAGAAGGAAAGGCATGCTGTGGGGCAAAGGGGCGACGAGGGGGAAAGGTGTGCGGAGGTGGAAAGGGGTGCGGAGGGGTAACGTGTGCAGAGGGGGAAAGTGGTGTGGAGCGGGGAAAGGTGTGTGGAGGGGGAAAGGGGTGCGGAGGGGGAAAGTGTGCGGAGGGGGAAAGTGTGCGGAGGGGGAAAGTGTGCGGAGGGGGAAAGGGGTGCGGAGGGGGAAAGTGTGCGGAGGGGGAAAGGGGTGCGGAGGGGGAAAGTGTGCGGAGAGGGAAAGGGGTGAGGAGGGGGAAAGGGGTGCGGAGGGGGAAAGGGTTGCAGAGGGGAAAGGGGTGCGGAGGGGGAAAGGGTGCAGAGGGGGAAATGGGTGAGGAGGGGAAAAGAGGTGCGGAGAGGGAAAGGGGTTGTGGAAGGGGAAAGGGGTGTGGAGGGGGGAAAGGGTGTGGAGGGGCAAAGGGGTGCGGAGGGGGAAAAGGGTGTGGAGAGGGAAAGGGGTTGTGGAAGGGGAAGGGTGTGGAGGGGGAGAGGGGTGCAGAGGGGGAAAGGTGTTCAGAGGGGGAAAGGTGTGTGGAGGGGGAAAGGGGTGAGGAGGGGGAAAGAGGTGCAGAGGGGAAAAGTGTTCACAGGGGGAAAGGGGTTGTGGAGGGGGAAAGAGGTGAGGAGGGGGAAAGAGGTGCAGAGGGGAAAAGTGTTCACAGGGGGAAAGGGGTTGTGGAGGGGGAAAGGGGTGAGGAGGGGGAAAGGGGTGCGGAGGGGGAAAGGGGTGTGGAGGGGGAAAGGGGTGAGGAGGGGGAAAGGGGTGCGGAGGGGGAAACGGGTGAGGAGAGGGAAAGGGTTGCGGAGGGGGAAAGTGGTGAGGAGAGGGGAAGGTGTGTGGAGGGACAAAGGGGTGTGGAGGGGAAAAAGGCTGCGGAGAGGGAAAGGGAGGCGGAAAAGGAAAGAGTTGTGGAGGGGGAAAGGGGTGCGAAGGGGGAAAGGGGTTGTGGAGGGGGAAAGAGGTGCAGAGGGTGAAAGGTGTGTGGAGGGGGAAAGGGGTGAGGAGAGGTAAAGGTGTGTGGAGGGGGAAAGGGGTGAGGAGGGTGAAAGGTGTGAGGAGGGAGAAATGTGTGTGGAGAGGGAAAGGGGTGCGGAGAGGGAAAGGGGTTGTGGAGGGGGAAAGGTGTTCAGAGGGGGAAAGGTGTGAGGAGAGGAAACGGGGTGAGAGGTGGAAAGGGATGCGGAGGGGGAAAGGGTTGCAGAGGGGGAAGTGGGTGAGGAGGGGGAAAAGGAGCAGAGGGGGATAAGGGTGTGGAGGGGGAAAGGGGTGTGGTTGGGGAAAGGGGTTTGGAGGGGGATAGGGGTGCGGAGGGGAAAAGGGGTGTGGAGTGGGAAAGGTGTTTAGAGGGGCAAAGGTGTGTTGAGATGGACAGAGGTTGTGGAGGGGGAAAGGGGTGCAGAGAGGGAAAGGGGTCTGGAGGGGGAAAGGAATGTGGAGGGGGAAAGAGGTGCAGAGGGGGATAGGTGTTCAGAGGGGGAAAGGGGTGAGGAGAGGTAAAGGAGTTGTGGAGGGGGAAAGTGGTGTTGTGGGGGAAAGGGGTGTGGAAAGGGAATGGGGTGAGGAGAAGGAAAGGCATGCTGTGGGGCAAAGGGGCGACGAGGGGGAAAGGTGTGCGGAGGTGGAAAGGGGTGTGGAGGGGGAAAGGGGTGCGGAGGGGGAAAGTGTGCGGAGGGGGAAAGGGGTGCGGAGGGGGAAAGTGTGCGGAGGGGGAAAGTGGTGTGGAGGGGGAAAGGTGTGTGGAGGGGGAAAGTGTGCGGAGGGGGAAAGTGGTGTGGAGCAGGGAAAGGTGTGTGGAGGGGGAAAGCAGTGAGGAAGTGGAAAGGTTTGTGGAGGGGGAAAGGGGTATGGTGGGGGGAAAGTATGCGGAGAGGGAAAGGGGTACGGAGAGGGAAAAGGGTGAGGAGGGGCAAAGCTGTGCGGAGGGGGAAAGGGGTTGTGGAGGGGGAAAGGTGTTCAGAGGGGGAAAGGTGTGTGGAGGGGGAAAGGGGTGCAGAGAGGGAAAGGGGTGAGGAGGGGGAAAACGATGCGGAGGTGGAAATGGGTGAGGAGGGGCAAAGGGGTGCGGGGGGGAAAGGGGTGCAGAGGGGGGATGGTGTGCGGAGAGGGAAAGGTTTGTGGATGGGGAAAGGGGTGTGGAGGGGGAAAGGGGTGTGGAGGGGGAAAGGGGTGCAGAGGGGGAATAGTGTTCAGAGGGGGAAAGGGATTGTGGAGGGGGAAAGGGTTGAGGAGGGGAAAAGGTTTGCAGCGGGGGAAAGGGGTGCAGAGGGGGAAAGGTATGCAGAGGGGGAAAGGGTTGCAGAGGGGGAAAGGGGTGCAGAGGGGGAAGTGGGTGAGGAGGGGGAAAAGGAGCAGAGGAGGAAAGGGGTTGTGGAGGGGGAAAGGGGTGTGGTTGGGGAAAGGGGTTTGGAGGGGGATAGGGGTGCGGAAGGGAAAAGGGGTGTGGAGTGGGAAAGGTGTTTAGAGGGGCAAAGGTGTGTTGAGATGGACAGGGGTTGTGGAGGGGGAAAGGGGTGCAGAGAGGGAAAGGGGTCTGGAGGGGGAAAGGAATGTGGAGGGGGAAAGGGGTGCAGAGAGGGAAAGGTGTGCGGAGAGGGAAAGGTTTGTGGATGGGGAAAGGGGTGTGGAGGGGGAAAGGGGTGTGGAGGGGGAAAGGGGTGCAGAGGGGGAATAGTGTTCAGAGGGGGAAAGGGATTGTGGAGGGGGAAAGGGGTGAGGAGGGGAAAAGGTTTGCAGCGGGGGAAAGGGGTGCAGAGGGGGAAAGGTGTGCAGAGAGGGAAAGGGGTCTGGAGGGGGAAAGGGATGCGGAGGGGGAAAGGGGTGCAGAGGGGGAAAGGTGTACAGAGGCGGAAAGGTGTGATGAGTGGGAAAGGGGTTGTGGGGGGGAAAATGGTGTTGTGGGGGAAAGGGGTGTCAAGAGGGAATGGGGTGAGGAGGGGAAAAGGAGTGCAGTGGGGGATAGGGGCGAGGAGGGGGAAAAGGGTGCGGAGGGGGAAAGGTGTGCGGCGGGGGAAAGGGGTGTGGAGGGGGAAAGGGGTTGCGGAGGGGGAAAGGTGTGCGGAGGGGGAAAAGTGTGCGGAGAGGAAAAGGGGTACGGAGAGGGAAAAGGGTGAGGAGGGGGTTAGGGTTAGGGTTAGGGTTAGCTGAGGAAGGGCAAAGGGGTGCGGAGGGGGAAAGGGGTTATGGAGAGGGAAAGGGGTGCGGATGGGGAAAGGGTTGTGGAGGTGGAAAGGGGCGAGGAGGGGGAAAGGGGTGTGGAGGGGGAAAGGGGTGCGGAAAGGTAAAGGGCTGCAGAGAGGGAAAGGGGTGAAGAGGCGGAAAGTGGTGCGGAGGTCAAAAGGGTTGTGGAGGGGGAAATGGGTGTGGAGGGGGAAAGGGGTGTGGTGGGGGAAAGGTGTGTGGAGTGGGAAAGGGGTGTGGAGGGGGAAAGGGATGTGGAGGGGGAAAGGTGTGTGGAGGGGAAAATGTGTGCGGAGGGGAAAAGGGGTGCGGAGGGGTAAAGATGTGTGGAGGGGAAAAGGAGTGTGGAGGAGGAAAGGGGTGTGGAGGGGGAAAGGAATGTGGAGGGAGAAAGGGTTGTGGAGGGAGAAAATGTGTGGAGGGGGAAAAAGGTGTGGAGGGGGCAAGGGGTGAGGAGGGAGAAAGGTGTGTGGAGGGGTAAAGGGCTTGCGGAGGGTGAAAGGGGTGCGGAGGGAGAAAGTGGTGTGGAGTGGGAAAGGGATGCGGAGGGGGAAGGGGTTCAGAGGGCGAAATGGGTGAGAAGGGGGAAAGGGGTGTGGAGGGGGAAAGGGGTGCAGAGGGGGAAAGGTGTTCAGGGGGGGAAAGGTGTGTGGAGGGGGAAAGGGGTTGCGAAGGGGGAAAGGGGTGTGGAGGGGGAAAAGTTTTCAGAGGGGCAAAGGGTGAGGAGGGGGAAAGGGGTAAGGAGGGGGAAAGGTGTGTGGAGGGGGGAAGGGGTGTGGAGGGAGAAAATGTGTGGAGGGGGAGAAAGGTGTGGAGGGGGCAAGGGGTGAGGAGGGGGAAAGGTGTGTGGAGGGGGAAAGGGGTGCAGAGGGGGAAAGGTGTTCAGGGGGGGAAAGGTGTGTGGAGGGGGAAAAGGGTTGTGAAGGGGGAAAGGGTGCGGAGGGGGAAAGGTGTTCAGAGGGGGAAAGGTGTGTGGAGGGGGAAAGGGGTTGTGAAGGGGGAAAGGGTGCGGAGGGGGAAAGGGGTGAGGAGGGGGAAAGGTGTGTGGAGAGGGAAAGGGGCGGTGATGGAAAGGGGTGAGGAGGTGGAAAGGGATGCGGAGGGGGAAAGGGGTGCGGAGGGGGAAATGGGTGAGGAGGCGAAAAGGGGTGCGGAGGGGGAAAGGGGTAGTGGAGGGGGAAAGGAGGAAAGGTGTGCGGAGGGGGAAAGGTGTGTGGAGGGGGAAAGGGGTGCGGAGGGGGAAAGTGTGCGGAGGGGGAAAGTGGTGTGGAGGGGGAAAGGTGTGTGGAGGGGGAAAGTGTGCGGAGGGGGAAAGTGGTGTGGAGCAGGGAAAGGTGTGTGGAGGGGGAAAGCAGTGAGGAAGTGGAAAGGTTTGTGGAGGGGGAAAGGGGTATGGTGGGGGGAAAGTATGCGGAGAGGGAAAGGGGTACGGAGAGGGAAAAGGGTGAGGAGGGGGAAGTGGGTGAGGAGGGGGAAAAGGAGCAGAGGGGGATAAGGGTGTGGAGGGGGAAAGGGGTGTGGTTGGGGAAAGGGGTTTGGAGGGGGATAGGGGTGCGGAGGGGAAAAGGGGTGTGGAGTGGGAAAGGTGTTTAGAGGGGCAAAGGTGTGTTGAGATGGACAGAGGTTGTGGAGGGGGAAAGGGGTGCAGAGAGGGAAAGGGGTCTGGAGGGGGAAAGGAATGTGGAGGGGGAAAGAGGTGCAGAGGGGGATAGGTGTTCAGAGGGGGAAAGGGGTGAGGAGAGGTAAAGGAGTTGTGGAGGGGGAAAGTGGTGTTGTGGGGGAAAGGGGTGTGGAAAGGGAATGGGGTGAGGAGAAGGAAAGGCATGCTGTGGGGCAAAGGGGCGACGAGGGGGAAAGGTGTGCGGAGGTGGAAAGGGGTGTGGAGGGGGAAAGGGGTGCGGAGGGGGAAAGTGTGCGGAGGGGGAAAGGGGTGCGGAGGGGGAAAGTGTGCGGAGGGGGAAAGTGGTGTGGAGGGGGAAAGGTGTGTGGAGGGGGAAAGTGTGCGGAGGGGGAAAGTGGTGTGGAGCAGGGAAAGGTGTGTGGAGGGGGAAAGCAGTGAGGAAGTGGAAAGGTTTGTGGAGGGGGAAAGGGGTATGGTGGGGGGAAAGTATGCGGAGAGGGAAAGGGGTACGGAGAGGGAAAAGGTGAGGAGGGGCAAAGCTGTGCGGAGGGGGAAAGGGGTTGTGGAGGGGGAAAGGTGTTCAGAGGGGGAAAGGTGTGTGGAGGGGGAAAGGGGGTGCAGAGAGGGAAAGGGGTGAGGAGGGGGGAAAACGATGCGGAGGTGGAAATGGGTGAGGAGGGGCAAAGGGGGTGCGGGGGGGAAAGGGGTGCAGAGGGGGGATGGTGTGCGGAGAGGGAAAGGTTTGTGGATGGGGAAAGGGGTGTGGAGGGGGGAAAGGGGTGTGGAGGGGGAAAGGGGTGCAGAGGGGGAATAGTGTTCAGAGGGGGAAAGGGATTGTGGAGGGGGGAAAGGGTTGAGGAGGGGAAAAGGTTTGCAGCGGGGGAAAGGGGTGCAGAGGGGGAAAGGTATGCAGAGGGGGGAAAGGGTTGCAGAGGGGGAAAGGGGTGCAGAGGGGGAAGTGGGTGAGGAGGGGGAAAAGGAGCAGAGGAGGAAAGGGGTTGTGGAGGGGGAAAGGGGTGTGGTTGGGGAAAGGGGTTTGGAGGGGGGATAGGGGTGCGGAAGGGAAAAGGGGTGTGGAGTGGGAAAGGTGTTTAGAGGGGCAAAGGTGTGTTGAGATGGACAGGGGTTGTGGAGGGGGAAAGGGGTGCAGAGAGGGAAAGGGGGTCTGGAGGGGGAAAGGAATGTGGAGGGGGGAAAGGGGTGCAGAGAGGGAAAGGTGTGCGGAGAGGGAAAGGTTTTGTGGATGGGGAAAGGGGTGTGGGAGGGGGAAAGGGGTGTGGAGGGGGAAAGGGGTGCAGAGGGGGAATAGTGTTCAGAGGGGGGAAAGGGATTGTGGAGGGGGAAAGGGGTGAGGAGGGGAAAAGGTTTGCAGCGGGGGAAAGGGGTGCAGAGGGGGAAAGGTGTGCAGAGAGGGAAAGGGGTCTGGAGGGGGAAAGGGATGCGGAGGGGGAAAGGGGTGCAGAGGGGGAAAGGTGTACAGAGGCGGAAAGGTGTGATGAGTGGGAAAGGGGTTGTGGGGGGGAAAATGGTGTTGTGGGGGGAAAGGGGTGTCAAGAGGGAATGGGGTGAGGAGGGGGAAAAGGAGTGCAGTGGGGGATAGGGGCGAGGAGGGGGAAAAGGGTGCGGAGGGGGAAAGGTGTGCGGCGGGGGAAAGGGGTGTGGAGGGGGGAAAGGGGTTGCGGAGGGGGAAAGGTGTGCGGAGGGGGAAAAGTGTGCGGAGAGGAAAAGGGGTACGGAGAGGGAAAAGGGTGAGGAGGGGGTTAGGGTTAGGGTTAGGGTTAGCTGAGGAAGGGCAAAGGGGTGCGGAGGGGGAAAGGGGTTATGGAGAGGGAAAGGGGTGCGGATGGGGAAAGGGTTGTGGAGGTGGAAAGGGGCGAGGAGGGGGAAAGGGGTGTGGAGGGGGGAAAGGGGTGCGGAAAGGTAAAGGGCTGCAGAGAGGGAAAGGGGTGAAGAGGCGGAAAGTGGTGCGGAGGTCAAAAGGGTTGTGGAGGGGGAAATGGGTGTGGAGGGGGAAAGGGGGTGTGGTGGGGGAAAGGTGTGTGGAGTGGGAAAGGGGTGTGGAGGGGGAAAGGGATGTGGAGGGGGAAAGGTGTGTGGAGGGGAAAATGTGTGCGGAGGGGAAAAGGGGTGCGGAGGGGTAAAGATGTGTGGAGGGGAAAAGGAGTGTGGAGGAGGAAAGGGGTGTGGAGGGGGAAAGGAATGTGGAGGGAGAAAGGGTTGTGGAGGGAGAAAATGTGTGGAGGGGGAAAAAGGTGTGGAGGGGGCAAGGGGTGAGGAGGGAGAAAGGTGTGTGGAGGGGTAAAGGGCTTGCGGAGGGTGAAAGGGGTGCGGAGGGAGAAAGTGGTGTGGAGTGGGAAAGGGATGCGGAGGGGGAAGGGGTTCAGAGGGCGAAATGGGTGAGAAGGGGGAAAGGGGGTGTGGAGGGGGAAAGGGGTGCAGAGGGGGAAAGGTGTTCAGGGGGGGAAAGGTGTGTGGAGGGGGAAAGGGGTTGCGAAGGGGGAAAGGGGTGTGGAGGGGGAAAAGTTTTCAGAGGGGCAAAGGGTGAGGAGGGGGAAAGGGGTAAGGAGGGGGAAAGGTGTGTGGAGGGGGGAAGGGGTGTGGAGGGAGAAAATGTGTGGAGGGGGAGAAAGGTGTGGAGGGGGCAAGGGGTGAGGAGGGGGAAAGGTGTGTGGAGGGGTAAAGGGCTTGCGGAGGGTGAAAGGAGTGCGGAGAGGGAAACTGGTGTGGAGTGGGAAAGGGATGCGGAGGGGGAAGGGGTTCAGAAGGCGAAATGGGTGAGAAGGGGGAAAGGGGTGTGGAGGGGGAAAGGGGTGCAGAGGGGGAAAGGTGTTCAGGGGGGGAAAGGTGTGTGGAGGGGGAAAGGGGTTGTGAAGGGGGAAAGGGTGCGGAGGGGGAAAGGTGTTCAGAGGGGGAAAGGTGTGTGGAGGGGGAAAGGGGGTTGTGAAGGGGGAAAGGGTGCGGAGGGGGAAAGGGGTGAGGAGGGGGAAAGGTGTGTGGAGAGGGAAAGGGGCGGTGATGGAAAGGGGTGAGGAGGTGGAAAGGGATGCGGAGGGGGGAAAGGGGGTGCGGAGGGGGGAAATGGGTGAGGAGGCGAAAAGGGGTGCGGAGGGGGAAAGGGGTAGTGGAGGGGGAAAGGAGGAAAGGTGTGCGGAGGGGGAAAGGTGTGTGGAGGGGGAAAGGGGTGCGGAGGGGGGAAACGTGTGCGGAGAGGGAAAAGGGTTGTGGAGGGGGAAAGGTGTGTGGATGGGCAAAGGAGTGCGGAGGGGGAAAGGGGTGTGGAGGGGGAAAGGGGTGTGGAGGGAGAAAGGGGTGCAGAGGGGAAAGGGGTGCGGAGGGGGAAAGGTGTGTGGAGGGGAAAAAGTGTGCGGAGGGGAAAAGGGGGTGAGGAGGGGGAAAGGGATGTGGAGTGGGAAAGGAGTGTGGAGGGGGGAAAGGGTTGTGGAGGGGGAAAATGTGTGGAGGGGGAAAGGAGTGTGGAGGGGGAAAGGGCTGAGGAGGGGGAAAGGTGTGTGGAGGGGTAAAGGGTTTGCGGAGGGTGAAAGGGGTGCGGAGAGGGAAAGTGGTGTGGAGGGGGAAAGGGATGCGGAGGGAGAAAGGGGTTCAGATTGCGAAATGGGTGAGAAAGGGGAAAGGTGTGTGGAGGGGAAAGGGGTACGGAGAGGGAAATGGGTGCGGAATGGGAAAGGTGTGAGGAGGGGGAAAGGGGTTGTGAAGGGGAAAGGGGGTGTGGAGGGGGAAAGGGGTGAGTAGGGGGAAACGTTAGCGGAAGGGGAAAGGGGTGCAGAGGGTGAAAGGTGTAAGGAGGGGGAAAGGTGTGCTGAGGGGGAAAGGGGTGTGGAGGGGGAAAGCGGTGTGGAGGGGGGAAAGGGGTGCGGAAAGGTAAAGGACTGCAGAGAGGGAAAGGGGGTGAAGAGGCGGAAAGTGGTGCGGAGGTCAAAAGGGTTGTGGAGGGGGAAATGGGTGTGGAGGGGGAAAGGGGTGTGGTGGGGGGAAAGGGGTGTGGAGGGGGAAAGGAGTGCGGAGGGGGAAAGGGATGTGGAGGGGGAAAGGGATGTGGAGGGGGAAAGGTGTGTGGAGGGGAAAATGTGTGCGGAGGGGAAAAGGGGTGCGGAGGGGTAAAGATGTGTGGAGGGGAAAAGGAGTGTGGAGGAGGAAAGGGGTGTGGAGGGGGAAAGGAATGTGGAGGGAGAAAGGGTTGTGGAGGGGAGAAAATGTGTGGAGGGGGAAAAAGGTGTGGAGGGGGAAAGGGGTGCAGAGGGGGAAAGGTGTTCAGGGGGGGAAAGGTGTGTGGAGGGGGAAAGGGGTTGCGAAGGGGGAAAGGGGTGTGGAGTGGGAAAGGTTTTCAGAGGGGGAAAGGGTGAGGAGGGGGAAAGGGGGTGAGGAGGGGGAAAGGTGTGTGGAGGGGGGGAAGGGGTGTGGAGGGAGAAAATGTGTGGAGGGGGAAAAAGGTGGTGGAGGGGGCAAGGGGTGAGGAGGGGGAAAGGTGTGTGGAGGGGTAAAGGGCTTGCGGAGGGGTGAAAGGAGTGCGGAGAGGGAAACTGGTGTGGAGTGGGAAAGGGATGCGGAGGGGGAAGGGGTTCAGAAGGCGAAATGGGTGAGAAGGGGGAAAGGGGGTGTGGAGGGGGAAAGGGGTGCAGAGGGGGAAAGGTGTTCAGGGGGGGAAAGGTGTGTGGAGGGGGAAAGGGGTTGTGAAGGGGGAAAGGGTGCGGAGGGGGAAAGGTGTTCAGAGGGGGAAAGGTGTTGTGGAGGGGGAAAGAGGTTGTGAAGGGGGAAAGGGTGCGGAGGGGGAAAGGGGTGAGGAGGGGGAAAGGTGTGTGGAGAGGGAAAGGGGCGGTGATGGAAAGGGGTGAGGAGGTGGAAAGGGATGCGGAGGGGGAAAGGGTTGCGGAGGGGGAAATGGGTGAGGAGGCGAAAAGGGGTGCGGAGGGGGAAAGGGGTAGTGGAGGGGGAAAGGAGGAAAGGTGTGCGGAGGAGGAAAGGGTGTGTGGAGGGGGAAAGGGGTGCGGAGGGGGAAACGTGTGCGGAGAGGGAAAAGGGTTGTGGAGGGGGAAAGGTGTGTGGATGGGCAAAGGAGTGCGGAGGGGGAAAGGGGTGTGGAGGGGGGAAAGGGGTGTGGAGGGGGAAAGGGGTGTGGAGGGAGAAAGGGGTGCAGAGGGGAAAGGGGTGCGGAGGGGGAAAGGTGTGTGGAGGGGAAAAAGTGTGCGGAGGGGAAAAGGGGTGAGGAGGGGGAAAGGGATGTGGAGTGGGAAAGGAGTGTGGAGGGGGAAAGGGTTGTGGAGGGGGAAAATGTGTGGAGGGGGAAAGGAGTGTGGAGGGGGAAAGGGCTGAGGAGGGGGAAAGGTGTGGAAAGGTGTGTGGAGGGGTAAAGGGTTTGCGGAGGGTGAAAGGGGTGCGGAGAGGGAAAGTGGTGTGGAGGGGGAAAGGGATGCGGAGGGAGGAAGGGGTTCAGATTGCGAAATGGGTGAGAAAGGGGAAAGGTGTGTGGAGGGGAAAGGGGTTGTGAAGGGGAAAAGGGGTGTGGAGGGGGAAAGGGGTGAGTAGGGGGAAACGTTAGCGGAAGGGGAAAGGGGTGCAGAGGGTGAAAGGTGTAAGGAGGGGGAAAGGTGTGCTGAGGGGGAAAGGGGTGTGGAGGGGGGAAAGCGGTGTGGAGGGGAAAGGGGTGCGGAAAGGTAAAGGACTGCAGAGAGGGAAAGGGGTGAAGAGGCGGGAAAGTGGTGCGGAGGTCAAAAGGGTTGTGGAGGGGGAAATGGGTGTGGAGGGGGGAAAGGGGGTGTGGTGGGGGAAAGGGGTGTGGAGGGGGAAAGGAGTGCGGAGGGGGGAAAGGGATGTGGAGGGGGAAAGGGATGTGGAGGGGGAAAGGTGTGTGGAGGGGAAAATGTGTGCGGAGGGGAAAAGGGGTGCGGAGGGGTAAAGATGTGTGGAGGGGAAAAGGAGTGTGGAGGAGGAAAGGGGTGTGGAGGGGGAAAGGAATGTGGAGGGAGAAAGGGTTGTGGAGGGGGAAAAGTGTGCGGAGAGGAAAAGGGTTACGGAGAGGGAAAAGGGTGAGGAGGGGGTTAGGGTTAGGGTTAGGGTTAGCTGAGGAAGGGCAAAGGGGTGGCGGAGGGGGGAAAGGGGTTATGGAGAGGGAAAGGGGTGCGGATGGGGAAAGGGTTGTGGAGGTGGAAAGGGGCGAGGAGGGGGGAAAGGGGTGTGGAGGGGGAAAGGGGTGCGGAAAGGTAAAGGGCTGCAGAGAGGGAAAGGGGGTGAAGAGGCGGAAAGTGGTGCGGAGGTCAAAAGGGTTGTGGAGGGGGAAATGGGTGTGGAGGGGGAAAGGGGTGTGTTGGGGGAAAGGTGTGTGGAGTGGGAAAGGGGTGTGGAGGGGGAAAGGGATGTGGAGGGGGAAAGGTGTGTGGAGGGGAAAATGTGTGCGGAGGGGGAAAAGGGGTGCGGAGGGGGTAAAGATGTGTGGAGGGGGAAAAGGAGTGTGGAGGAGGAAAGGGGTGTGGAGGGAGAAAGGAATGTGGAGGGAGAAAGGGTTGTGGAGGGAGAAAATGTGTGGAGGGGGAAAAAGGTGTGGAGGGGGCAAGGGGTGAGGAGGGAGAAAGGTGTGTGGAGGGGGTAAAGGGCTTGCGGAGGGTGAAAGGGGTGCGGAGGGAGAAAGTGGTGTGGAGTGGGAAAGGGATGCGGAGGGGGAAGGGGTTCAGAGGGCGAAATGGGTGAGAAGGGGGAAAGGGGTGTGGAGGGGGAAAGGGGTGCAGAGGGGGAAAGGTGTTCAGGGGGGGAAAGGTGTGTGGAGGGGGAAAGGGGTTGCGAAGGGGGAAAGGGGTGTGGAGGGGGAAAGGTTTTCAGAGGGGCAAAGGGTGAGGAGGGGGAAAGGGGTAAGGAGGGGGAAAGGTGTGTGGAGGGGGGAAGGGGTGTGGAGGGAGAAAATGTGTGGAGGGGGAGAAAGGTGTGGAGGGGGCAAGGGGTGAGGAGGGGGAAAGGTGTGTGGAGGGGTAAAGGGCTTGCGGAGGGTGAAAGGAGTGCGGAGAGGGAAACTGGTGTGGAGTGGGAAAGGGATGCGGAGGGGGAAGTGGTTCAGAAGGCGAAATGGTGAGAAGGGGGAAAGGGGTGTGGAGGGGGAAAGGGGTGCAGAGGGGGAAAGGTGTTCAGGGGGGAAAGGTGTGTGGAGGGGGAAAGGGGTTGTGAAGGGGGAAAGGGTGCGGAGGGGGAAAGGTGTTCAGAGGGGGAAAGGTGTGTGGAGGGGGAAAGGGGTTGTGAAGGGGGAAAGGGTGCGGAGGGGGAAAGGGGTGAGGAGGGGGAAAGGTGTGTGGAGAGGGAAAGGGGCGGTGATGGAAAGGGGTGAGGAGGTGGAAAGGGATGCGGAGGGGGAAAGGGGTGCGGAGGGGGAAATGGGTGAGGAGGCGAAAAGGGGGTGCGGAGGGGGAAAGGGGTAGTGGAGGGGGAAAGGAGGAAAGGTGTGCGGAGGGGGAAAGGTGTGTGGAGGGGGGAAAGGGGTGCGGAGGGGGAAACGTGTGCGGAGAGGGAAAAGGGTTGTGGAGGGGGAAAGGTGTGTGGATGGGCAAAGGAGTGCGGAGGGGGGAAAGGGGTGTGGAGGGGGAAAGGGGTGTGGAGGGAGAAAGGGGTGCAGAGGGGAAAGGGGTGCGGAGGGGGAAAGGTGTGCGGAGGGGAAAAGGGGTGAGGAGGGGGAAAGGGATGTGGAGTGGGAAAGGAGTGTGGAGGGGGGAAAGGGTTGTGGAGGGGGAAAATGTGTGGAGGGGGAAAGGAGTGTGGAGGGGGAAAGGGCTGAGGAGGGGGAAAGGTGTGTGGAGGGGTAAAGGGTTTGCGGAGGGTGAAAGGGGTGCAGAGAGGGAAAGTGGTGTGGAGGGGGAAAGGGATGCGGAGGGAGAAAGGGGTTCAGATTGCGAAATGGGTGAGAAAGGGGAAAGGTGTGTGGAGGGGAAAGGGGTACGGAGAGGGAAATGGGGTGCGGAATGGGAAAGGTGTGAGGAGGGGGGAAAGGGGTTGTGAAGGGGAAAAGGGGTGTGGAGGGGGAAAGGGGTGAGTAGGGGGAAACATTAGTGGAAGGGGAAAGGGGTGCAGAGGGTGAAAGGTGTAAGGAGGGGGAAAGGTGTGCTGAGGGGGAAAGGGGTGTGGAGGGGGGAAAGGGGTGTGGAGGGGGAAAGGGGTGCGGAAAGGTAAAGGACTGCAGAGAGGGAAAGGGGTGAAGAGGCGGAAAGTGGTGCGGAGGTCAAAAGGGTTGTGGAGGGGGAAATGGGTGTGGAGGGGGAAAGGGGTGTGGTGGGGAAAGGGGTGTGGAGGGGGAAAGGAGTGCGGAGGGGGGAAAGGGATGTGGAGGGGGAAAGGGATGTGGAGGGGGAAAGGTGTGTGGAGGGGAAAATGTGTGCGGAGGGGAAAAGGGGTGCGGAGGGGTAAAGAATGTGTGGAGGGGAAAAGGAGTGTGGAGGAGGAAAGGGGTGTGGAGGGGGAAAGGAATGTGGAGGGAGAAAGGGTTGTGGAGGGAGAAAATGTGTGGAGGGGGAAAAAGGTGTGGAGGGGGGAAAGGGGTGCAGAGGGGGAAAGGTGTTCAGGGGGGGAAAGGGTGAGGAGGGGGAAAGGGGTGAGGAGGGGGAAAGGTGTGTGGAGGGGGGAAGGGGTGTGGAGGGAGAAAATGTGTGGAGGGGGAAAAAGGTGTGGAGGGGGCAAGGGGTGAGGAGGGGGAAAGGTGTGTGGAGGGGTAAAGGGCTTGCGGAGGGTGAAAGGAGTGCGGAGAGGGAAACTGGTGTGGAGTGGGAAAGGGATGCGGAGGGGGAAGGGGTTCAGAAGGCGAAATGGGTGAGAAGGGGGAAAGGGGTGTGGAGGGGGAAAGGGGTGCAGAGGGGGAAAGGTGTTCAGGGGGGGAAAGGTGTGTGGAGGGGGAAAGGGGTTGTGAAGGGGGAAAGGGTGCGGAGGGGGAAAGGTGTTCAGAGGGGGAAAGGTGTGTGGAGGGGGAAAGAGGTTGTGAAGGGGGGAAAGGGTGCGGAGGGGGGAAAGGGGTGAGGAGGGGGAAAGGTGTGGTGGAGAGGGAAAGGGGCGGTGATGGAAAGGGGGGTGAGGAGGTGGAAAGGGATGCGGAGGGGGAAAGGGTTGCGGAGGGGGAAATGGGTGAGGAGGCGAAAAGGGGTGCGGAGGGGGAAAGGGGTAGTGGAGGGGGAAAGGAGGAAAGGTGTGCGGAGGGGGAAAGGTGTGTGGAGGGGGAAAGGGGTGCGGAGGGGGAAACGTGTGCGGAGAGGGAAAAGGGTTGTGGAGGGGGAAAGGTGTGTGGATGGGCAAAGGAGTGCGGAGGGTGAAAGGGGTGTGGAGGGGGAAAGGGGTGTGGAGGGGGAAAGGGGTGTGGAGGGAGAAAGGGGTGTGGAGGGAGAAAGGGGTGCAGAGGGGAAAGGGGTGCGGAGGGGGAAAGGTGTGTGGAGGGGAAAAAGTGTGCGGAGGGGGAAAAGGGGGTGAGGAGGGGGAAAGGGATGTGGAGTGGGAAAGGAGTGTGGAGGGGGAAAGGGTTGTGGAGGGGGAAAATGTGTGGAGGGGGAAAGGAGTGTGGAGGGGGGAAAGGGCTGAGGAGGGGGAAAGGTGTGTGGAGATGTAAAGGGTTTGCGGAGGGTGAAAGGGGTGCGGAGAGGGAAAGTGGTGTGGAGGGGGGAAAGGGATGCGGAGGGAGAAAGGGGTTCAGATTGCGAAATGGGTGAGAAAGGGGAAAGGTGTGTGGAGGGGAAAGGGGTACGGAGAGGGAAATGGGTGCGGAATGGGAAAGGTGTGAGGAGGGGGAAAGGGGTTGTGAAGGGGAAAGGGGGTGTGGAGGGGGAAAGGGGTGAGTAGGGGGAAACGTTAGCGGAAGGGGAAAGGGGTGCAGAGGGTGAAAGGTGTAAGGAGGGGGAAAGGTGTGCTGAGGGGGAAAGGGGTGTGGAGGGGGAAAGCGGTGTGGAGGGGGGAAAGGGGTGCGGAAAGGTAAAGGACTGCAGAGAGGGAAAGGGGTGAAGAGGCGGAAAGTGGTGCGGAGGTCAAAAGGGTTGTGGAGGGGGAAATGGGTGTGGAGGGGGGAAAGGGGTGTGGTGGGGGAAAGGGGTGTGGAGGGGGAAAGGAGTGCGGAGGGGGGAAAGGGATGTGGAGGGGGAAAGGGATGTGGAGGGGGAAAGGTGTGTGGAGGGGAAAATGTGTGCGGAGGGGAAAAGGGGTGCGGAGGGGTAAAGATGTGTGGAGGGGAAAAGGAGTGTGGAGGAGGAAAGGGGTGTGGAGGGGGAAAGGAATGTGGAGGGAGAAAGGGTTGTGGAGGGAGAAAATGTGTGGAGGGGAAAAAGGTGTGGAGGGGGGAAAGGGGTGCAGAGGGGGAAAGGTGTTCAGGGGGGGAAAGGTGTGTGGAGGGGGAAAGGGGTTGCGAAGGGGGAAAGGGGTGTGGAGTGGGAAAGGTTTTCAGAGGGGGAAAGGGTGAGGAGGGGGAAAGGGGTGAGGAGGGGGAAAGGTGTGTGGAGGGGGGAAGGGGTGTGGAGGGAGAAAATGTGTGGAGGGGGAAAAAGGTGTGGAGGGGGCAAGGGGTGAGGAGGGGGGAAAGGTGTGTGGAGGGGGTAAAGGGCTTGCGGAGGGTGAAAGGAGTGCGGAGAGGGAAACTGGTGTGGAGTGGGAAAGGGATGCGGAGGGGGAAGGGGTTCAGAAGGCGAAATGGGTGAGAAGGGGGAAAGGGGTGTGGAGGGGGGAAAGGGGTGCAGAGGGGGAAAGGTGTTCAGGGGGGGAAAGGTGTGTGGAGGGGGAAAGGGGTTGTGAAGGGGGGAAAGGGTGCGGAGGGGGAAAGGTGTTCAGAGGGGGAAAGGTGTGTGGAGGGGGGAAAGAGGTTGTGAAGGGGGAAAGGGTGCGGAGGGGGAAAGGGGTGAGGAGGGGGAAAGGTGTGTGGAGAGGGAAAGGGGCGGTGATGGAAAGGGGTGAGGAGGTGGAAAGGGATGCGGAGGGGGAAAGGGTTGCGGAGGGGGAAATGGGTGAGGAGGCGAAAAGGGGTGCGGAGGGGGAAAGGGGTAGTGGAGGGGGAAAGGAGGAAAGGTGTGCGGAGGGGGAAAGGTGTGTGGAGGGGGAAAGGGGTGCGGAGGGGGAAACGTGTGCGGAGAGGGAAAAGGGTTGTGGAGGGGGAAAGGTGTGTGGATGGGCAAAGGAGTGCGGAGGGGGAAAGGGGTGTGGAGGGGGAAAGGGGTGTGGAGGGGGAAAGGGGTGTGGAGGGAGAAAGGGGTGCAGAGGGGAAAGGGGTGCGGAGGGGGAAAGGTGTGTGGAGGGGAAAAAGTGTGCGGAGGGGAAAAGGGGTGAGGAGGGGGAAAGGGATGTGGAGTGGGAAAGGAGTGTGGAGGGGGAAAGGGTTGTGGAGGGGGAAAATGTGTGGAGGGGGAAAGGAGTGTGGAGGGGGAAAGGGCTGAGGAGGGGGAAAGGTGTGTGGAGGGGTAAAGGGTTTGCGGAGGGTGAAAGGGGTGCGGAGAGGGAAAGTGGTGTGGAGGGGGAAAGGGATGCGGAGGGAGGAAGGGGTTCAGATTGCGAAATGGGTGAGAAAGGGGAAAGGTGTGTGGAGGGGAAAGGGGTTGTGAAGGGGAAAAGGGGTGTGGAGGGGGAAAGGGGTGAGTAGGGGGAAACGTTAGCGGAAGGGGAAAGGGGTGCAGAGGGTGAAAGGTGTAAGGAGGGGGAAAGGTGTGCTGAGGGGGAAAGGGGTGTGGAGGGGGAAAGCGGTGTGGAGGGGGAAAGGGGTGCGGAAAGGTAAAGGACTGCAGAGAGGGAAAGGGGTGAAGAGGCGGAAAGTGGTGCGGAGGTCAAAAGGGTTGTGGAGGGGGAAATGGGTGTGGAGGGGGAAAGGGGTGTGGTGGGGGAAAGGGGTGTGGAGGGGGAAAGGAGTGCGGAGGGGGGAAAGGGATGTGGAGGGGGGAAAGGGATGTGGAGGGGGAAAGGTGTGTGGAGGGGAAAATGTGTGCGGAGGGGAAAAGGGGTGCGGAGGGGTAAAGATGTGTGGAGGGGAAAAGGAGTGTGGAGGAGGAAAGGGGTGTGGAGGGGGAAAGGAATGTGGAGGGAGAAAGGGTTGTGGAGGGAGAAAATGTGTGGAGGGGGAAAAAGGTGTGGAGGGGGTAAGGGGTGAGGAGGGTGAAAGGTGTGTGGAGGGGTAAAGGGCTTGCGGAGGGTGAAAGGGGTGCGGAGGGAGAAAGTGGTGTGGAGTGGGAAAGGGATGCGGAGGGGGAAGGGGTTCAGAGGGCGAAATGGGTGAGAAGGGGGAAAGGGGTGTGGAGGGGGAAAGGGGTGCAGAGGGGGAAAGGTGTTCAGGGAGGGAAAGGTGTGTGGAGGGGGAAAGGGGTTGCGAAGGGGGAAAGGGGTGTGGAGGGGGAAAGGTTTTCAGAGGGGGAAAGGGTGAGGAGGGGGAAAGGGGTGAGGAGGGGGAAAGGTGTGTGGAGGGGGGAAGGGGTGTGGAGGGAGAAAATGTGTGGAGGGGGAAAAAGGTGTGGAGGGGGCAAGGGGTGAGGAGGGGAAAGGTGTGTGGAGGGGTAAAGGGCTTTCGGAGGGTGAAAGGAGTGCAGAGAGGGAAACTGGTGTGGAGTGGGAAAGGGATGCGGAGGGGGAAGGGGTTCAGAAGGCGAAATGGGTGAGAAGGGGGAAAGGGGTGTGGAGGGGGAAAGGGGTGCAGAGGGGGAAAGGTGTTCAGAGGGGGAAAGGTGTGTGGAGGGGGAAAGGGGTTGTGAAGGGGGAAAGGGTGCGGAGGGGGAAAGTGGTGAGGACTGGGAAAGGTGTGCGGAGGGGGAAAGGTGTGCGGAGGGGGAAAGGGTGCGGAGGGGGAAAGGGGTGAGGAGGGGGGAAAGGTGTGTGGAGAGGGAAAGGGGCGGTGATGGAAAGGGGGTGAGGAGGTGGAAAGGGATGCGGAGGGGGGAAAGGGGTGCGGAGGGGGAAATGGGTGAGGAGGCGAAAAGGGGTGCGGAGGGGGAAAGGGGTAGTGGAGGGGGAAAGGGGGAAAGGTGTGCGGAGGGGGAAAGGTGTGTGGAGGGGGAAAGGGGTGCGGAGGGGGAAACGTGTGCGGAGGGGGAAAAGGGTTGTGGAGGGGGAAAGGTGTGTGGATGGGCAAAGGAGTGCGGAGGGGGAAAGGGGTGCACAGGGGGAAAGGGGTGTGGAGGGGGAAAATGTGTGGAGGGGGGAAAGGATTGTGGAGGGGGAAAGGGGTGAGGAGGGGGGAAAGGGATGTGGAGTGGGAAAGGAGTGTGGAGGGGGAAAGGGCTGAGGAGGGGGGAAAGGTGTGTGGAGGGGTAAAGGGTTTGCGGAGGGTGAAAGGGGTGCGGAGAGGGAAAGTGGTGTGGAGGGGGAAAGGGATGCGGAGGGAGAAAGGGGTTCAGAGGGCGAAATGGGTGAGAAAGGGGAAAGGCGTGTGGAGGGGCAAAGGTGTGTGGAGGGGAAAGGGGTACGGAGAGGGAAATGGGTGCAGAGGGTGAAAGGTGTAAGGAGGGGGGAAAGGTGTGCTGAGGGGGAAAGGGGTGTGGAGGGGGAAAGCGGTGCGGAAGGGGAATGGGGTCAGGAGGGGGAAAGGTGTGTGGAGGGGGAATGGGGTGAGGAAAGGGAAAGGAGTGAGGAGGGGGAAAGGTTTGCGGAGGGGGAAAGGTTTGCGGAGGGGGAAAGGTTTGCGGAGGGGCAAATGGGTGAGGAGGGACAAACGGGTGAGGAGGGGGGAAAGGGGTTGTGAAGGGGGGAATGGGGTGCGGAGGGGGAATGGAGTGCGGGGGGGGGAAAGGTGTGTGGAGGGGGGAAAGTTGTGTGGAGGTGAAAAGAGGTGAGGCGGGGGAAAGGTGTGTGGAGGGGGAAAGAGGTGAGGAGGAGGAAAGGGATGCGGAGGGGGAAAGGGGTGTGGAGGGGGTAAGGGATGCAGAGGGGGAAAGGGGTGCGGAGGGAGAAAGGGGTGCGGAGGGAGAAAGGTGTGCAGAGGGGGGAAAGGGGTGCGGAGGGGGAAAGGGGTGAGGATGGGGAAAGGGGTGTGGAGGGGGAAAGGTGTGTGGAGGGGGAAAGTGGTGAGTAGGGGGAAAGGGGTGAGGAGGGTGAAAGGGAGAAAGAGGGTGAAAGGGGTGCAGAGAGGGAAAGAGTTACAGGGGGGAAATGGGTGAGGAGGGGGAAAGAAATCCGGAGGGGAAAGGGGTGGTGGAGGGGGGAAAGGGTTGTGGAGGGGGAAAGGCTGTGGAGGGGGAAAGGGTTGTGGAGGGGGAAAGGCTGTGGAGGGGGAAAGGCTGTGGAGGGGGAAAGGCTGTGGAGGGGGAAAGGGTTGTGGAGGGGGAAAGGCTGTGGAGGGGGAAAGGCTGTGGAGGGGGAAAGGCTGTGGAGGGGGAAAGGGTTGTGGAGGGGGAAAGGGGTGCAGAGGGGGAAAGGGGTGTGGAGGGGGAAGGGCTTTGGAGGGGTTAGGGGTGCGGAGAGGGAAAGGGGTGAGGATGGGGAAAGGGGTGCAGAGTGGGAAATGGGTGAGGAGGGGGAAATGGGTGTGGACGGGGAAAGGGGTTGTGGAGGGGGAAAGGTGTGTGGAGGGGGAAATGGTGCGGAGGGGCAAAGGTGCGTGGAGGGGGAAAGGGGTGCGGAGGGGGAAAGGTGTGTGGAGGGGGAAAGGGGTGTGGAGGGGGAAAGGTGTGTGGAGGGGGAAAGGGGTGTGGAGGGGGAAAGGTCTGTGGAGGTGGAAAGGGGTGTGGAGGGGGAAACGGATGCAGAGCGGAAAAGGCGTGAGGAGGGGGAAAGGTGTGTGGAGGGGGAAAGGGCTGCAGAGGTGGAAAGTGGTCAGGAGGGGGAAAGGTGTGTGGAGGGGGAAAGGGATGCGGTAGGGGAATGGGTGAGGAGGGGCAAACTGGTGAGGAGGGGGAAAGGGGTTGTAAAGGGGAAAGGTTTGTGTAGGGGGAAAGGACTGTGGAGGGGGAAAGAGTTGTGGAGGAGGAAAGGTTTGTGGAGGGGGAAAGGAGTTCTGGAGGGTGAAAGGGGTGCAGAGAGGGAAAGGGATGTGGAGGGGGAAATCAGTGTGGAGGGGAAAGAGGTACGGAGAGGGAAAGGTGTGCTGAGGGGGAAAGGGATGCAGAGGGGGGAAAGGTGTTCAGAGGGGTAAGGTGTGAGTAGGGGGGAAAGGGGTTGTGGAGGGGGAAAGGTTTGCGGATTGGGAAAGGTGTGCGGAGAGGGAAAGGGGGTGTGGAAGGAGAATGTTGTGTGGAGGGGGAAAGGGGTGTGGAGGGGGAAAGGGGTGAGGAGGGGGAAAGGGGTGTGGAGGGGAAAGGGGTGAGGAGGGGGGAAAGGGGTGCGGAGGGGGAAAGGTGTGTGGTGGCGGAAAGTGGTGTGGAGGGGGCAACGTGTGTGATGAGGATAAGGGGTGTGGAGGGGGAAAGGTGTGCGGAGGGGGAAAGGGCTGCGGAGGGGGAAAGGGGTCAGGAGGGGGGAAAGGGGTGCGGAGGTGGAAATGGGGTGAGGAAGGGGAAAGGGGTGCGGAGGGGGAATTGGGTGAGGAGGGGCAAACGGGGTGAGGAGGGGGAAGGGGTTGTAAAGGGGAATGGGATGCGGAGGGGGAAAGGGCCGTGGAGGGGGGAAACGGGTGAGGAGGGGGAAAGGGGTTGTAAAGGGGAAAGGGGTGCGGTGAGGGAAATGGGTGAGGAGGGGGAAAGGGGTGCGGAGGGGGAAATGGGTGAGGAGGGGGAAAGGGGGTGCGGAGGGGGAAATGGGTGAGGAGGGGGAAAGGTGTTCAGAGGGGGAAATGTATGCAGAGGGGGGAAACGGGTGTGAAGGGGGAAAGGGGTGAGGATGGGGAAAGGGATGAGGAGGGGGAAAGGGATGCGGAGGGGGAAAGGGTTGCAGAGGGGGAAATGGGTGTGGAGGGGGAAAGATGAGTGGAGGAGGAAAGGGGTGTGGGGGGGGTGAAAGGGATGTGGAGGGGGAAATGGGTGAGGAGAGGCAAACGGGTGAGGAGGGTGAAAGGGGTTGTAAAGGGGAAAGGGGTGTGGAGGGGGAAAGGGCTGTGGAGGGGGAAAGGGCTGCGGAGGGGGAAAGAGGTGCAGAGGGGGAAAGGTGTGCGGAGGTGGAAATGGGTGTGGAGGGGGAAAGGTGTGCGGAGAGGGAAAGGGATGCGGTAGGGGAATGGGTGAGGAGGGGCAAACTGGTGAGGAGGGGGAAAGGTGTGTGGAGGGGGAAAGGGGTGTGGAGGGGGAAAAGGTTGCAGAGAGGGAAAGGGATGCAGAAAGGGAAAGGGGGTGAGGAGGGGAATGGGTGAGGAGGGGGAAAGGGATGCAGAGGGGGAAAGGGGTGTGGAGGGGGAAATGGGTGAGGAAGGGGAAAGGGGTGCAGAGGGGGAAAAGGGTGCGGAGAGGGAAAGGGGTGAGGAGGGGGAAAGGAATGCAGAGGGGGAAAGGGTTGCGGTAGGGGAATGGGTGAGGAGGGGCAAACTGGTGAGGAGGGGGGAAAGGGGTTGTAAAGGGGAAAGGTTTGTGTAGGGGGAAAGGACTGTGGAGGGGGAAAGAGTTGTGGAGGAGGAAAGGTTTGTGGAGGGGGAAAGGAGTTCTGGAGGGTGAAAGGGGTGCAGAGAGGGAAAGGGATGTGGAGGGGGAAATCAGTGTGGAGGGGAAAGGGGTACGGAGAGGGAAAGGTGTGCTGAGGGGGAAAGGGATGCAGAGGGGGAAAGGTGTTCAGAGGGGTAAGGTGTGAGTAGGGGGAAAGGGGTTGTGGAGGGGGAAAGGTTTGCGGATTGGGAAAGGTGTGCGGAGAGGGGAAAGGGGTGTGGAAGGAGAATGTTGTGTGGAGAGGGAAAGGGGTGAGGAGGGGGGAAAGGTGTGTGGAGAGGAAAGGTGTGTGTTGAGGGAAAGGACTGTGGAGGGGGAAAGAGTTCTGGAGAGAGAAAGGTGTGTGGAAGGGGAAAGGAGTTCTGGAAGCTGAAAGTGGTGCGGAGAGGGAAAGGGGTGTGGAGGGAGAGAAGGGTGTGGAGGGGAAAGGGGTGTGGAGGGAGAAAGGGTGTGGAGGGGAAAGGGGTGTGGAGGGAGAAAGGGGTGTGGAGGGGGAAAGGGTGTGGAGGGGAAAGTGGTACGGAGAGGGAAAGGGGTGTGGAGGGGGAAAGGGTGTGGAGGGGAAAGTGGTACGGAGAGGGAAAGGTGTGCTGAGGGGGAGAAAGGGATGCAGAGGGGGAAAGGTGTTCAGAGGGGGAAAGGTTTGCGGATTGGGAAAGGTGTGCGGAGAGGGAAAGGGGTGCAGAGAGGGAAAGGGGTGCGGAGAGGGAAAGGGGTGAGGAGGGGAAAGGGATGCGGAGGGGGAAAGAGTTGCAGAGGGGGGAAGGGTGCAGAGCGCGAAAGGTGTGTGGGGGTGGAAAGGTCTGTGGATGGGGAAGGGGTGCGGAGGGGGAAAGGGGTGCGGAGGGGGAAAGGGGTGTGGGGGGGGGAAGGGGTGCGGAGGGGGGGAAAGGGGTTGTGGAGGGGGAAAGATGTGTGGAGGGGGAAAGGGATGTGGAGGAGGAAAGGGGTGTGGAGGTGGAAAGGAGTGTGGAGGGGAAAGGGGTGAGGAGGGGAAGGGGTGTGGAGGCGGAAAGATGTGTGGAGGGGGAAAGGGATGTGGAGGAGGAAAGGGGTGTGGAGGTGGAAAGGAGTGTGGAGGGGAAAGGGGTGAGGAGGGGAAAGGGATGCGGAGGGGGAAATGGGTGCGGAGGGGGAATTGGGTGAGGAGGGGCAAACGGGTGAGGAGGGGGAAAGGGGTTGTAAAGGGGAAAGGTTTGTGTAGGGGGAAAGGACTGTGGAGGGGGAAAGAGTTGTGGAGGAGGAAAGGTTTGTGTAGGGGGAAAGGAGTTCTGGAGGGTGAAAGGGGTGCAGAGAGGGAAAGGGATGTGGAGGGGGAAATCAGTGTGGAGGTGAAAGGGGTACGAAGAGGGAAAGGTGTGCTGAGGGGGAAAGGGATGCAGAGGGGGAAAGGTGTTCAGAGGGGTAAGGTGGGAGTAGGGGGAAAGGGGTTGTGGAGGGGGGAAAGGTTTGCGGATTGGGAAAGGTGTGCGGAGAGGGAAAGGGGTGTGGAAGGAGAATGTTGTGTGGAGGGGGAAAGGGGTGTGGAGGGGAAAGGGGTGTGGAGGGGAAAGGGGTGTGGAGGGGAAAGGGGTGTGTAGGGGGAAAGGACTGTGGAGGGGGAAAGGGGTGCGGAGAGGGAAAGGGGTGCGGAGAGGGAAAGGGGTGGGGAAAGGGGTGAGGAGGGGAAAGGGATGCGGAGGGGGAAAGAGTTGCAGAGGGGGGAAGGGTGCGGAGCGGGAAAGGTGTGTGGGGGTGGAAAGATGTGCGGAGGTGGAAAGGTCTGTGGATGCGGAAGGGGTGTGGAGGGGGAAAGGGGTGTGGGGGGGGGGAAAGGGGTGAGGAGGGGGAAAGGGGTGTGGGGGGGGGGGAAAGGTGTGTGGAGGCGGAAAGGAGTGTGGAGGGGGGAAAGGGGGGTGCGGAGGGGGAAAGGGGTGTGGGGGGGGGGGAAGGTGTGTGGAGGCGGAAAGATGTGTGGAGGTGGAAAGGAGTGTGGAGGGGAAAGGTGTGTGGTGGCGGAAAGTGGTGTGGAGGGGGAAAGGGGGTGCGGAGGGGGAAAGGTGTGTGGTGGCGGAAAGTGGTGTGGAGGGGGGCAACATGTGTGATGAGGATAAGGGGTGTGGAGGGGGAAAGGGTGTGCGGAGGGGGAAAGGGCTGTGGAGGGGGAAAGGGGTCAGGAGGGGGAAAACTGTGTTGAGGGGGAAAGGAGTGTTGAGGGGGAAAAGGGTGC